>JARHVA010004258.1:12500-47500 GCA_037957365.1 Torreya grandis | reverse complement strand
GGTTGTGAGCATTCCATAGATATCTTGGTGAATTTCTAGTGTGTCATTTGATAATTTGGAAAGAGAAACATGCATATTCTAGCTTAAGATAAGCTAAACTATCACTGGGCATGTTGTAGATATGAATAAACAAGAAAGTTTATGAATTTAGTGTAGGTACTCAAAAAGTCAATAGTGGTCAGAGGTTTTCATGGAGATGTTGTCTATAGTGCTAGGAATGTACTCTAAAGATTTAGAGCTTTGAAGTGTTTTTTATTTCTATATATAAACCTTCAAATTTACATTAGCAGACTATGAGTACTAGAGACCATCAATATTAACTATCTTGAAGTCTGGGGTCAAATAGTCAAGAAAGATATATGATGAGCATTTAATCAGGTGATAGAGATCTAACAGTCAGTATGAAACCTATCAGATAGAGATCAACAGTAAGTGATCATGAAGATTATGATACAATAGATAGTATTTAGTCAATAAGGTGATTATAAGGCATGTGTGACTACCAAATGTTGTAAGCACATTAACTAAATGAAGCAGGGTGCTCAAAAGGCATGCGAGGGTGTCAAATGTCTCAATTGTAGAAGTTGAAATCTAAAATCAATAGTGAGTGATGCAAGCTAAAATCAAGGGACTTATAAGGAGATTCATAGAGTGTAATTGATATAGCTTTCAGGAATCATGAGATGAAGACACATGTCTATAATATTTACATTTATCAGTGATTGTTGGTATTTGAAATTAAAAATGGAAAAAATAGTGATAAGTATTTTGATAATATCTTTTGATATAGGAAAACTTTATTCATGGTGTAAGAATAAAAATTGAAGAGGACTTCAAGGTGCATCTATTGAATCTAGTTATAATGTTTGAATGTTTGTATAGTCAAAGATATTAATCTCTAAACTTAATTATGTGTTTGAGCATGTTCTATAAGTCACAAGAGAATGATATTTGAGTTGTTCTTGATAATAATTTTATGTTTCAAGATGAAATAACTATTTAGGATTATTGTAGACTCTATTAGGACCATCTATGATGATTAAAGAGGTTTTAAAAGTCCATGTTCAGTGTGAACAATTGCTTAAAAGTTGATTGTGTTTGTTGAATGCACTGGAAAATTGAGTGACACTGTTGCAAGAGTGAGTTGAAGGTGTTTGAGGAAAATTAAAGAATAAAATGATTATGTATATGTTTTATAATTCTCTGAGGCTTATGATAAATTATTTAATGTCATGATATTCCCCTAATCAAATATGGAGTGTCAAAATAGTATAACTATATTTTGATTGTGTGTGACCAACCTAAGATGTCATTTTTGAGATAGTTATTTTTAGTGCTTATAGCTTGTGTTGAAGTGTCTAAATAACATATATGTGTTTCAAAGGTCCTAAAAGTTTCACCCATGTGATCTAATCATATAGATATGTGAAATATTTGAGTAGTATCTTCAGAAGTTTGAGACTGTGTTTTCTATGTATGAAGGCCTAAAGAGCAAAAAGACCTAATTGGTAGGTTCAAGTGTTGATTTGGTGTTTTAGGCAGCATGGACATATATGAGGGTGAGAAATGGGATATTGGAGATAGTTTTTATGTGTTTTAATCATTGGTAAATGATGAAGGTGGTCCAAGTATTCTTACATGTAACGTGTGAGTATGAAGGCCTAATTATTTTAGGTTTCACCAATACCTAACGTTGGTTTGGGGATAATGATGTAATGACCTACCTATGAATATTGTGTTTCTAACATGTAACATGTTTATGGTCCTATGTTAAGTGTGGTTCAAATATGTAAAACATCTTGGCTGACCAAAATGGGTTAAAGAAAGAGAGTGGTATAAGTATAAGGTATATTTGGATTAATTATGCTAGTTATGGAAGTGTGGATTCAATCAAAGGAGATAACCTTTGAAAGAGAAGATATAGGTCATTGAGGATGAACATAGAGTGAATAATATCAATCATGTTTGTCAGATAAGGTTGATGTAGGAGGACATATAATTCATTATACCTAATAATCCTAGAAGAGGTTAGTTGAGCGAGTAAGCCTTAAAGGTTATTTGAGAGAGATAAAAGGGCAAATAAGAGTGAAAGCTAGAGAAGTCCATCATTAGGTGTAGAAGACATCAAATCAGAGGTGGAGATCAGATCAATGTAGCTGAGTGAGTGCTTGGTTACTTATAGGATTATTTCTTCCTTATAGGATGGGTGTCTCACTAAATTAAGGTATGGGTGTTCTTTGATTATTTGATGCTAGTCTAAATTTAGATCTTGTGATTATAGGATTATAGTCCATTTTTTAGGTTCCAATGGGTTTTATTCCCCAAGAGGTATTTCCACGTAGATCTTATGTTATGTGTGTAATCTTGCTTATCTTTCTTTTTCATTGGTATAAATGATGTGTATGCTTCATGAATGATAATGTTATTTGGTTAAGGGTTTGAAAGGATTAGAATTGAAGTTTTTTCTAGCATCACTGATTCACCCCCTCATCTCAATGATTTTACATCTAAAAATTGGTACCAAAGCAGGACCTTCATTGTAATTTTAACCACTTAAAGGTGATCCAAGGTATAATATAGAAAGTAAATAGATGCATGTTTTCTCTACAAAATAATAATCGATGTTCAATGGGTCCAATTATGTTTTTTAGAGTTCAAGGATGAATATCTACATCATGTAAATAGGGTTTTACATTTGGAAATATTTTGTGGATGGAAATTCACCCCCCCCAACCACTCCAACTTGTGTAACTGATAAGAAGCTATGTGAGAGAAACTATAAGGCAATGAATGTCATCACCTATTGTCTTTTAGAGACTGAGTACACCAAGGTAATTCATTGTAAATTTTCAAAAGAGATATGTAAAAATATTTAGATAATTTATTAATGGGATTCAAAGGTCAAGTTGGCCAAGTTACAGACTGACCAAATATAATTTGAGAGTCTCAAGATGAAGGAAGAAGATTTTGTGGCATCTTTTTTGTAGAGTTTTAATGAGATGTGAAAATTATCAAGGTCTTGGAGAGAAGCTTGAAGAAGCTACTATATTACAAAATGTATTAAGGTCTCTCTCCTTCAAGTTTGATTTTAAAGTGTCTACTTTAGAATAAAGTCATGATCTTACTCGGATGAAGATGGATTGATTGCATGGAATCCTTTATGCCTATGACATGAGAGTCAATGATGACAAACTACCAAAATAAGAAGCAACATTCAAGACATAAATGAATTCAAATAATAAAACAACTTAAGGTAATAAAGTCAAGTATGATGGGATATCCAATGATGAACTAATAACTTTGTTTACAAGTAAATTTAAAATAGGCTCAGGGAAGTATAAGGGTAAGCTAATGTTCAAATTTTTCAATTGTGGAGAAGTAGGACACTTTGATAACAAGTGCACTCATAAGCATAAGAATATTGATGATGAAGATCATGGTGAAATCCAAGATGAAGGAAAGAAGACATTCAGGGTTTATAAGAGGAAGAAAATATTTAGAAAGTTAGACAATAAGAAGTCCTTCAAAAACAAGAAGAATATATACACCAATAAAGATTGTAACTCACTAGATTAGAGTGAAGATAGTGATTTTGAGTTTGATAGTGAAGATGAAGTCCTCTACATGGTTAAAGAAGGAAGTTTCTCATATCAAAAGGAGTTTACTTGGAGTGATAAAAATAATGAAGAAGATAAGGAGGACTATGAAACTAAAATGAGGAATGCTCATGAAGAACTGAAGATTGAGAAGAATATTAATAATAAGATGAAGTCTCAAATCAAGGAATATGAAGACTAATTCAATGTGTTTGAGGAAATAATGAATAAAGACACCAAGGAGCATGAAGATATAGTCAAGCATCTTAGTTGTCAATTATAAATCCTATCTACAAGCTTGAAATCTTAAAAAGATGAGTATTCAAGGTATGTGATTGAAAATGAGTCATTGAAAGCTAAATTAAAAAATACATTTAGTAATATGATGTCATTTGTGATGTTTGAAAAGAGTTAAAATGATCTAGACAACATTCTAAATAGTCAAAATCATACTAGTGATAGAATTGGACTTGGTTACAAAGATGAACAAAAGAATGTAACTCAAGATAAGGTGAAGACTAATGTGAACAAAGACAATCAGACCTTGAGGTTTAACAATCAGTCATGGAATGAAGATGTTGGAACAATGAAGAAAAATCATATCAAACAACCAAATTCCATGAGGTATGCCAAATTCAATGGTTACTATTACACTTGTAATCAATTTGATCATAGTGATAGAGAGTGTAGAAGACTTGCTAAGAATGAGTGGAATTATTAGTCAAATGGTGTAAGCAAGGTTGAATACTTCAACTATCATGATGTGGGACACTTTCAAAAATGTTATCCAAATAAATTAATGCAAGTTGAGTTTACTTCAAAAATAGTGGTTTGCTACAACTATGAGAAGATTGGTCACATTGATAGGTTTTGCAAGAAAAGGTTATCAAGTCAAAACAATTTTAATCAAACTCCTAGAGTGTAAGTAAGAAGGTTAGTTAACTCATGGAAACCCAAATCAGGATGTGTGAGTCATGATGAGTCTGCAAAAATAAGTTATCTATTTGTTGTGGTGGAAAATGCTAAGAAAGTTAAAGAATGCCAATATCTCTCATTGTCTACTCATGTTATGAATGAAGAGAACAAACTCAAGGAGAAGACCAAGATGCTAGTTGAGGCTAGTCATGAGTTGTGTATGGATATAAGTAAACATCCTACTATTGTTGAACAAGTTTCATGTGAAGAATATCAGTTATGAATGTTTGCTGATGAGGTATATCATGAATATTTATTGTCTCCATGTATCATCAATTCATTATTAAAAGAAAAGGAGAGTATTTTAGTGGATGAGTAAGTTGATTATCTTATTTATAATAAAAAGAATAATAACTATTAGTTTCACATGACCAAGGAGGAGAAACAATATGAGAAGTTGTGGGTAACTCCTAGTTTCACATTGTTCTAAGAAAATGTGGGTTAGTGTATCTCTACCTAGGCTTAAAGGAGACACTTGAAAAGCATGGGGAAGCATGTTAGATGCCATTTGAGATTTGATTGATGTTTCAGGACAAGAATATCATTTGAAGATGTCGTTGTCTAAGAGGGAGTTAAATTAGTTAGCTTGAGTGGCTTGAAGAATATGTGCATTATTTGAGGGGGAGAATATATGAAGATGCTTCAGTCATGATAGAAGTGTGAATATGTCTAATACAATTATGAATTCAATAAGATTTATATGATGACTTGATAAATAAAAATCATGTGTTTTGACAAGGTATTGAATCTTCATGCATGAGCAAAGAGAGCTTGTGAGTTCTATAGGTAGATAGGTCGAAAGATCATAGAATCCCAAGTTTATGTTGGTGTATGTCAAAAAATAAATGAGATGAGATTGATCTTGATGTTAGGGGGATATTTCTATCTCTATGAGAAAAAAAGTTAGGTCAATGATCAAGTTGGCATATTGAGTAAGATACCTTTTGTCATTAATGTTAAAGAGGGGAAAGATCAAAATGAAGGAGTTTAAATGAGTAAAAAGTCATCATGAGGGTGTTTTTCCATCAATGACAAAAGGGGAGATTTTTTAGCATGGTCATTGACGTTAGGTTGTCATTGATGTCAATGAGGGCATGAGATACTAATGCAGTAATGAAAAATATGTTGTGTTTGATATCTTGGAGCATATATGGCACATGTACAGATTAGTAAGGACAAATAAGAGGTTGTGAGGCATCCATAGATGTCTTGATTTAGTTTTGGTGTGACATTTTATCATTTGGAAAGAGAAATGAGCATATTTTAGGTTAAGATAAGTGAGATCATCACTGCATGTCACGTAGATATGAATGAACCATCCAAATTATGCATTTAGTATAGGTACTCTAAAAGTCAACAGTGGTCAAAGGTTTTCATGAAGATGTTTATAGTGCTAGGAAGGTACTCTAATGATTTCGAGCCTTGAAGTATTTTATAGTTAAAGATATAAGCCTTAAAATTTTATTTAACAGACTATGATGGACTAGAGATAGTCAAGTTTAACTACGTTGAAGTCTAGGGTCAAATAGTCAAGAAAGATCTATGGTGAACGTTTAATCAGGTGTTAAATATCTAATGATGAGCATGAAACCTATCAAATAGAGATCAATGGTGAGAATATGATCATGAAAATTATGATCTAATGGAGTGTATTGAGTTAATAAATCAATAGAGTGATTAGAAGACATGTGGGATTGCCAAGTGTCACAAGCACATTAACTGAATGAAGTAGGGTGATTAGAAGTCACATGAGGGTGCCAAGTGACTTAATTGTGGAAGTGTGGATCTAAGATAAATTGTGATAAATTCAAGTTAAACTTAGGAGAATTGAAAGGATATTGATGGATAAAAATTGATATATATTTTAGGGAGCATGATATTAATACATGTGTATGCAATATTTAAATTTATCAATGACCATTGGTATTTGAAATTAACAAAAGAAAAACTAGTGCTAAGTATTTTGATAACAGCTTTTGATATAGGATGAATTTATTGATGGTGTAAAAATAAAATTCAAAGTAGAATTAAAGTCACATATATGGAATCTATTTATAATGTTTTAATGTCTACACAATAAAATATATTAAGATTCAAAGTTGACTGTGTGTTTGACCATGTTGTGTAAGTGACCAGAGAAGGATATTTGAGTTGTTATTGAGAGTATGTTGATGTTTCAAGATGAAATAAATATTAAATAGTATTATATAAGCTATGATTACCATATATATGAATTATGTAGGTTTGACCTATCCATGTTTAGTGTGAACAATTGCTTAGAAGTTGACTATGTTTGTTGAATGCACTGGTAGATTGAGTGACCATGTTGAAAGAGTGAGTTAAAGGTGTTCTGAGCAATATTGATAATTAAATAACTTAATTAACTTTTAAATAAAATAAAATATTTATATATAATTTTTAAAGATATAACAACTAATATATATATATATATATATATATATATATAAATATATAACAAAAATTATTTCATCAAATAAATATTTTGAATATTGTCTCCAAGGCAAAGTCACATAATATGATTTTAAGAGTGGGTTGTATTTAATCTTAAAACACTTAATATTTTGGTGCTATTAATAAACTAGGGAGATTAGTGAAAAGAATATATAGTTTTTAAAACATATATCTCAATTCAATGTTGTTTACATATACATAATTAATGAATCAATATAAATTAGTGAGATGAGTTTGAGTTAGTTTGTTTATATATATATATATATATATATATATATATATATATATATATATATATATATATATATATATATATATATATATATATATATATATATATTCTAATTAAATTATGTTTATATATATTATATTAAATTTTAAACATATAATTAAATGAGTATTAAGATGTTATATATATTTATAAGGATTATTGGAAAATATTTTACATCATTATATTCCCCTTATAAGATATAGAGAGTCAAAATAGTATAATTGTATTTTGACTGTGTGTTACTAGCTTGAGTGCTCATTTTTTAGAGAGTCATTTTTAGTGGTTAGAGATTGTGTTAAAGTGTATACATAACATTTAGGTGTTTCATAGGTCCTAAAGGTTTCACCAATGTGATATAATCATATGGATATTTGAAATATTTGGGTAGTTGCTTCAGAAGTTTGAGATTGTCTTTTCTGTGTATGAAGGCCTAAAGAGTAAGGAGACCTAATTGGTAGGTTCAAGTGTTGAGTTGGTGTTATAGTTATAATGGACCCATATAAGAGTAAAAAAGGGGATATTTGAGATATTTTTTATGTGTTTGAAACATTGATAAAGGATGAAGGTGGTCCAAGTAGTCTCACATGTAATGTGTGAGTATAAAGGCTTAATTATTTTAGGTTTCACCGAGACCTAATGGTGGTTTGGGGATAATGAGGTAATTACCAACATATGAAGAGTTTTGTTCTCAAATGTAACATGTGTTTTGACCTATTCTAAATGTGTTTAAATTATTTAAAACATTTTGGTCGACCAAGGTGGGTTAAAGGAAGAGAGTGGTATAAGTACAAGGTCTATTTGTACTAATTGTTCTAGTTATGGAAATGTAGATTCAAGTGAATGAGAGAACCTTTGAAATAGAAGGTAAATGTCATTAAGGACTAAAAAAGAGTGATTATTATTATTAATTAATGTTTGATCAAGTTGATATAGGAGGGCAAATATGTTATTAAACCTAAAAGCTTAAAAGAACTTATTTGAGAGTGTAAGCCTTATAGGATGTTTGAGAGAGACAGAAGGGTGAAAAAGAGTGAAAATAAGATAAGTTCATCACCAGGTGTAGAAGAAATAAAATAATATGTGGAGATAATATCAAGGTAGTTGAGTGGGTGCTTGGTTGCCTAGGGTGTTGGTTCCTCCTTGTGGGATGGGTGTTCCTTGATCAGTTGGTGTTAGTCTAAATTTAGATCTTGTTACTTAAGGACTATAGTCCATTTTTTTGGTTCCAATGGGTTTTATTCCCCTAGAGGGTTTTCCATGTAGATCTTGTGTTATGTGTGTAATCTTGCTTATTGTTTTAACTATTTTAAGAATAATGGATTTTTATTCATATTTTAGTTAAGGGTCTGGATTAATAAATAATTAAATAATATTGAAATTATTATAGTCCTAATTTGTATAATTTACCTATCTTTTTACCTTTCTAAAAATATTAATAAATTAAGAGAAATATAATTTATCTTAAAACACGCTAAAATAGTTGTTGTAGAATCTAAAACTGGTTGTGCAGGACTGGGACAATGTCATAAATAATAATCTATCTTTCATTTTATGAAAGGATATGAAAACTAAAAACATGAGACCCTAGGGTCCAACATTGTTGTCCTTTTCTGCCATTATTGTCCAAATTGGTCATAGAGACCTAATTTTTTAGGTTCTTTGTGTTGTTTCTATGTTATACTACTTGTGAAATATTGAGTGTAAAATGTCAATGAAACTCATTATATAGATATTTTAATCTCCAAATCCTAACTCTCCATTCTGCTTGATAAAATGGGATTTGAATCACTTGAAAAAGGGTGGGTTAGTGTGTGTAATATGCAATAAATCTATGATCCACACCCCTTGTGTGGGCACATTGCTTACATACCAATACTCTAAAGAGGGATCAAGACATATGTAGTTCTCCCACTTGATGTGATTTGTGAAATAGTGTAATGTGGATGTAAAAATGACAAATTGAGAGTGCTTGAGGTGTCTAAGGACTAGTATGAGGGTTTGAAGATGTTTTGAGCTATGTTGGAAGACTATATACAAAGAATAGGAAAGTTTGCCTTAATGGTTTGTTTGTAATCTTGATAGCCTTGTAAAATTTATCACTTCCCTTTATAAATAAACTTTGAATGGGATTTTATGGGGAATAATTGGTCATGCGATAAATGTATTCATGCTAGGTTGACATGATGAAGGATAGGAATCAGATAGAAATGATCATTTGAGATCAAAATATGATTGGATAAGAGTGCCAAAAATGGGACACCCTAGGGTCTAGCATTATTGTCCAAGTATGGCACTACTATCTTATAATATTAGGGCCTATGGGATAGGATTAGCCTAGAAAATAGAGTCTAGTTGAGCTAGAATGACCATCTAGAAGGATATGGATGATCAATAATGAGAAAGAAGGTGTCTAGAAGGGTCATAAGAACATGAAATAAGGTTCAATAAATAGGATGTCAAAATCCACACTCAAACTAACAATTTGGACATTTTATATGACTAAATTTGCCCCCCTTTTATTCTAGTGATGTAGCAAAGCAACATACTAGGATAAAAGAAAATTAGAGATCATACCTAAACTTAGCTACAATAGTTAATCCCATGAAGTTGTGTGATGTTGAGTGTGTGTATAGAGAGCACATTGTGAAGTGTAAATCTACAAGAGAAAATAAAGAGTAGATCAGTTATTACTAGACATGCTATGTCTAAAATAAGAATGTAAAAAAGTTTGGTGAAAAAGAGAGGAAGGTAAAGGAACAAATACACCTCATTGGGAATTCAAAACAATACAAAACTTGTTGTGATGCTAAGTGATGATGTTTATGTGTTGTACCAAGAGTAAAATCATGAATGAAATTTTGTGCTCAATTCCCCAAGGGTAGATAAAAAATACAAAGGTTAGACCTTTGGCTCCATCATCACCCACTAAGTGAAGTTATATGATCATTCATGTGTTAATAAATGTTTGGATTGAGTGTCCAATACCTTTAAGTAGGTGGATCAAGAATACAAAGACTAGCTAGTACTTTGGCTCCATTGTTGCCCACTAAGTGAAGCTATGAACTGATACTAATATGAATGTGTGTCATATGAGATGGATCCTAAATCTCATGAATACTCTAAAATTTGACAATGAGGCATGGATAGCTAAATTTGTACTGGAAACTAGGCCAATCTTGTCCACTTCAAGAGGTTGAGATTAGGCATGTATGAAACCCTATTCAAAACTAGGAACTAGTCTTATATGGAAGCCACTCAGGAATGATGCCAACCACCTATAGATAGAATAAGTAATGTAATTATTAATAATACATAGGTAATATACTAAAATTAAAAAAATGTGTTGTGCACATTTCTCCCAATCACTAGTGTCTATAACATGGATTCTGATCTGGAAGTTATACCAACTACCCAATCTAAAACTAGAAGTGAGATCCATCATGTCACACATGATGCCCCTATGTTTGGATTATTTGATAAAAACTATAGTAAAACTACCCAATCTAAACTAAACTATAGCTAATAAAACTATAATTGGTCTTACCTTTCTATCTATTTCTAGAAAATCTAGTTTTTTGGCTATTTGGATAGGAGTGCCAAAAATAGGACACCTTATTGTCTAAAATTGTAGTCTAAGTATGGTTCTCTTGTCCTTTGCTATTTATGATTATTATTTTTTATTCATCACTATGATTTTGGCCTATTCTACCTAGTTTGGGTTTTGGTTGCTATTCTAAGTGTTCAGAAAACTAATTTTTTAAACCTATAGAAGGCTATGATCTCTATGACAAAACCCCTATATGTTGCCTCCTCTTCTAAGGGTAGGAATGAAGACCCTGCAATGACTACCCTCAAAATAAATAACTCTGTAAGTGTGTTATGCTATGAAATATATTATATAGCAATGATAATCAAAAATGTGTCTCAAGATATAGCATAATTTATATTGGATATTTGTTAGATCAACAGAGGTATGCCTAGATAGATGTAACAATGTAATTGCATGTGTAGTACATTAAATTGAAAATATAAATGTTAGTTGCTAGTTTTCAAGGATGGATGGAACATGATGTCCATTATGGCATCTAATAAAATAATATAATGTATGATGTGGAACATGGTATTACAAATAGTGAAATGCAAACAAGCAACAAGCACACAAGGCAAGAATCAATAAGCATATAAAATTGGTCAAGGGGCCAAGTAAACAAGAGACATGGACACTTTTCACTCAATTTAGGAAATCAAACATACAAGGCATGTTCAAATTCCACATACACATATAATTGAAATCAAGTAAGGTTAGCACAAGGACCAAAAGCACATAGAAGAGTACAAGTAAAGGACATTGGAAGATATCCTAAGACACAAACAATAATAGAAGAAAAGGACATTGGAAAATGTCCTAAGGCACACATAAGAGACAAAACATGAACTGAGAAATACAATCACATTTAGATACTCAAAAAAATAAATGAAGGCATGTAAATGTTAGAAATACAATCACATCTAACTAATCAAAGCAAGAAGTGAAAGTATTCAAGACATGTAGTACAAGACTAGGTAAATGCTAAGAAATACACAAGTGTTATGTACTAGTGAGCTTATATAGATTAATCTATGTAAACTAGTAATAAATGTACATTAACATGATAATTAGAGTGTGTGGTGTAGGAATGACATAACCTAGATGGGGTAGTCATGTAGAAGATGCCCCCAATGGGTAGATATGTTGATATATGTCTCAAATGTATAAATTAAGATGTCCTCTCAATGGGTAGAGTGAAGCAATCAAGGATTTGAGTGTCACTTCACAAACTCAAAGAAGATCAAGTGAAGCATGGTAATGTAGATAAGTTGATGAACAATAGAATAGAATAGTACTAAGTAGTATAAATGTAAAGCATGAATAATGCATATAGTTGATTTTCTTTTGGTATTTTTGATTTTATATATTTTTTTTGGTATTTTGACATATTTGAATGTTTTTGGTATTTTTTAAATAATCTATTTACAATCAATCATAAGGAGACAATGTATAAGTAATTTGAAAAGAAGTTATGTACAATAAATTATAAATAAGTTATCTATAAGAAAGACTGACAAGAAATGATACTAACCAATGAGTCTCATGAGATACTCCCTATCATGGTGTCCTATATCAAGGAGAGGGATCATGTGTGATCATGAAGCATGATGGACAGGCTAAGACTATGAAGTTGAAATTTGTGTATGCTATAATTTCTCTAAAATTTCTATAGTGGAAACTGAATATGGGGTCTCCCTATAACTCTAATAAGTAGATGAAACTATGGGGATCTTAGAGGCCCATCTAGTGGTAGGAGAAACCCTCTAAAAATGTACTTTGTGTGTAGAAGAATGAGATATCAATGATACTAAACTAGGTGTGAATATTATATATAGAAACTATTTAGAGTCCTAAAACTATGGTTTCTCCAAAAGAGACCTTTGTGGAAGTGCATGAACTCTTTGTGATGGTGAGGAAGGCCTTGACTATGGCTGAATCTGAATTGGAAGAAAAATTGTAACTAGTGGAGAAACTAAAACTCATGAATGTAGAGTAGTACATGGCTCTGAAGTGGGGAGTGGTAACTCATACAGAACTCCACCAACTATAACAACCTAATTAGCATGAATAGATTTCATGCATTTGTGAACTATATAAAGTACTAGATGGAGCTTTTGAACCCATGGTTGATTAAGTACCATATCAAAGACTCCTACACTGGGAACAATAATAAATGGTGTAGACACATGTGTTAGACCAACTTTTATAGGAAGTATAATCTCACACAATGAGCTTTGTATGTGTCGATTGAATCCATTGATAACTATGTCCATCAAGGTAATATTTTGCTTTGAATATCCCAAATATTGTTAGTAATGTCATAGTGCACATGTTCACACTAGATCCATTATCTATGAGAACACTATGAATGAGATGATGCTTAATGTATGATCTAATAAAGATTGCATGGTAATCCGAATAATCCTCAAATACATCCTACTTTGAGAAGGAGATGGAATGTCTAGATGGAAATCTAGAATTGTACACACCAATCATGTTACTCAAAGGATGTGACTCAATTGAAGGTGCCTAGTATGTAACTAATGGATGGTGTTTATGATATGCATGGTGAACACCTAATGTATCCATTTTCTCCTATTTAGAATGTTATGGGAAAGGATCTGATAAAATTTTCATAGCCTTGTCTTGTGTTTGGTTTTCCTAAGGAGGCTCAACTAGAGTGATAATGTCAATAAGGTTGCCATCTATCAAATCATGTATATTTTATTTCATACTAATACATTTATTTATTTTGTGGATTGATGCCCTAAAAAAATCACAAAATGCATTCTGATCATATATAAAGAGGCTTTGTTGTGTCAACTTCTTGAATAAGAGGGAGAAATATGATATTGTATTCCCATAGCTGTTGTAAGACTTTGGCTGAAGATACGAGTAGATTTATAAAGGCTCACCAAGGAGGCACAAATAAAACCACTCACTAAAGGGGCTATAAAGCCACATTAACTATAGGTTGATTTTGACTCTATTTATCGTTAACCTTTACTTTGTATGGGACTTTATTGTTACTCTTGTTCATTATTTTTTATATGCTTGTGTACTTGAGTTTGCCCATTAAAATTAGTTTGACTTCCCTTTATTTCAGTTTATGACATAACTCAGTGAAGGAAGAGAACCTTTTGAACATTATTAACTCATGTAAAATTGGTAAAAGACTATGTTTGAAGAGATATTGTAATTCTTGATTGGCTATAGGGCTAGTCATTTTAGCCAAGATAGTCTTATATCGAAGAACGTAATCTATGAGATGTTCATTTGACCATTTATTTTATTATGAAACTTGGGCATAAGAAACCTTGTCACCTATGTTAATGCTAAAATGAGCTAGGAACATGTCAGCTAAAAAATTTAATGTGATGATTGATTGATTCAGTAGACTATAGAACCATTGTAAAGCATAATCCTTTAATCTCCATGAAAATAGCTTGGTTAGCAACTAGTCATTTGACATATATTCCAAGCATGCTATGTGAAAATATCTTAAGTCTATCTCTGGATCACCTTTCCCATCATATAGAGTGAGCTTGGGTTAAATAAAACATCATGGCAATGGTATAGAATCAATATGATGTGCCAATGGTGTATGAAGTAGAGAAAAAGAATCTAAGGTGTATATAGGTCTAGAGGTACCTTGCTCAATATGTATCACCTTGAATTGAAGACATTTTAACTCTTGTACAAGGGTATCCACATCAGGAGACAAAGATGTACTAGTTGTAATTGGTGGTGCCTCATAGGAAGGTTGGGCTGCTATAGATAGTTGTTGAGACATAGTTACCCCTATAATGTCATTTGCAACTGGTTTCAATGTGGTTTGAGAGGATTGTCCATTGTTTGGATTTTTTTCTCCATGTAGTATTTTAAGCATTTCATCTTGCATATCAGGATGTTTAGTTAAAAGGTCTTGAAGTTCCCTCTTATCAGTTTCATCAAAACTTGTATATTGGGCCATTGTTGACATAGGAAAACTAATTGAAAATGAATTGAATTTTGTGAAATAATTTGTAATAATCAAAATTCAATGGAAGGAATGTACTGAATAAAGGAAATGTGAAATTCTAAAAATAGCAAACTGGAATATGCATAAAAAGGATACAATGATCACAACCATGTAAGGTGATACCTCAAGAAGTAAAGGGAACTAGAAAAATCAAATAGGGTTTAAAATAAATTACTTTTAAAATTACAATGACAAATTTTAAAAATTAAATGGGAAATTCTTGTTTAAATATGCAGGAAAAAAATAGAGAAATACTGGAAAAATATCAAGACCTAGTATAGGCAACTAGGGTTTGAAAAAATTAATTTTTAAAATTACTATGGTAAATTTTAAAAATTAAAATGTGAATTTATGATTTAAATATGAAAAAAATTAGAAAAAAACTTTATAAAAAAATAGTAAGGAATTTACCCTACAGTTTTTAGGTTTTTTATATGCAAATGAAGTAAGTTAGGTTCACCAAATGATTTATTTATTTTGGGAATAATGTATTTTTATTCCTATTTAAGTTAAAGGTTTGGATTAATAAATAATTAAATATTATTATAATAATTACAGTCTTTATTTGTATAAATTATCTATCTTTTTTACCTTTTTAAAAATAGTAATAAATTAGGAGAAATATAACTTAGCTTAAAATAGGTTAAAATGGCTATTACAGAGTCTAAAGCTGGCCATGTAGGACTAGAATAGTGTCAAAAATCAAAATTTGGATTTTGTTCAATGAAATGATAGGACCATCAAAAACATGACACCCTAGGTTCTTATGTTTCTATTCTCTTTTGTCATTGTTGTCCAAACTACTCATAGAGACCTAATTTTTTTAAGTTCTTTACGTTGTTCTTGTGTGAGATTTCTAATGAAATATTGAGTGTTGAATGTCGACAAAACTCACTGTGGATTTGTTTTAATCTCTAAACCCTAACTCTCCATCATGCTTGATAAAATGGGATTTGAATCACTTGAAAATTTGGGGTTCGTGTGTGTAAGATGCATTAAAAGTGTGATTCACACCCATTGTATGGGCATGCTTCCTATATACCAATACTTTGAAGAGGGATCGTGCCATATGTAGTTCTCTCACTTGATGTGCTTTGTCCAATAGTGTAATGTGAATGAAAAAATGCCAAATTGAGGGTGATTAATGTGGCTAGGGACTGGTGTGAGGGTTTGAATAAGTTTGTTGCTATGTCGGGTGACTATATGCAGAGAATAGGAAATTTTTCCTTAATGATTTTTTTAATTCTTGCTTGTCTTGTAAGATTTTTCACCTCCCTTTGTAAATAAACTTTTAATGGGGTTTTATAGGGAAAAATTAGTCATGGGTTAAATGTGTTCACACTAGGTTGACATGATGAAGGATAGGAATCAGATGGAAATGATTATTTAGGCTTGAAATTTTATTGGATAGGAGCTCTAAAAATCAGACACCCTAGGTTCTAGCGCTATTGTCCAGGTATAGCACTCATGTCTTACAAAATCAAGACTTAAGGGATAAGATTAGCTTTGGAAATAGAATCTGACTGAGTTAGAATGACCATCTAGAAGGTTATGGATGACCATTAATGAGCAAGAAGGTGTCTATAAGGGTCACAATATCACACAAGAAGGTCCTACATATAGAGTGTCACAAGCCACACTCAAACTACCAATTTAGACATTTTATATGACTACACTTATTTTATTGTTCATTTCTATAATTGATGTGTATGTTTCATGAATGATAATGTTATTTAGTTAAGGGTTTGAAAGTATTGGAATTGAATTCTAGATTTTATAGCATCACTAATTCATTTGCCTCATAATGATTGTACCTCTAACAGTTTATAAAACTACAATCCTAAAATTAACTAGGTCAACTAGTTCAACTCAGTTATATAGCCTATCTTCTCTTTAAAAGGCTCAATCAGCCTATGTAACTATGTTTTTCTAGTTCATGCTTCCATATAATAGTAGTGACCCTATTGACTCTATTCTATATTGTTTGCATATAGTGTCTCCTGAACCAATTTTGTACTCTTTATAGCCAAAGAAATTAACCTATTTTTCTAATAATTAATTCACTTTTCATTTTAGTTGCCTGCATGCTTAGAATAACCAACATAGACTAACTAGGTGGTTTTCAATTTAACAATTTAGTCACACTATTTTTATCTTTTGCACACACTTTAAAATCACTTAACACTAAAAATCAATAACCATTTTTCTTCCCAAGGCCTACATACTTGGATTTCATCACCAATAGAGAATTCAAATTTGTTTTCTAGAAATGTATAAAAATGTGGTTGATGGGATGTATTACAAAATAACTTGACACCCCTTAATACTAAAGTTTTGTGAAGTGAGGGGGTAGGCCCCAATACCAAGATAGTACCATCACCAATATAAATCCCTTTTAGCCAAAACTACCTAAAACTATACATAGATTGATTTTTAGTTCCATCTAACAACCAACTCTCTATCACATTAATTTCAAAATTTATTATAAATTAACAAAATTTAGGAATGACAACTTAGCTTAGCATTTCCATTCAAGTTTTATTTCTTTTATCATTATATTTTGTATTGCAAAACTTGTATAAGCCAGTGTTAGTACAAGGTTTATGATTTGTGCTAAAATTAGATTAAACACATTGATCTAATTACTTGTGTGCTTCATTATATTTCCTTAGGTATTATTTTGCAAATGCTTTCCTATTTTTAGAACGTAGTTGTCCCTATTGACACAATCTCTTATAGAATTTTAATTTTTCTTACCATTAGTACATAATTGACCTATATAACTGTGTATATTTTTAGCCTATATAGATTTTCCCTCTAGAGTACACAATCAACCTATTAAACTATGTATCATTTATCCTATTCAATTTCTCTCTATAGAGTATAAATTTGACCTATATGACTATGCATATGTTTAGCCTATTCAATTTCTCTCTCTAGAGTACATAATTGACTTGTATGATTTTGTTCATTAGTTCCTATTCTATTTCCTTTCTTATAGAACACTTTTGATTTGTTTGATTTTGTATCTTACCAATTGATCCTCCTTTCCATAAAACTTTTAACCTCTTTTATTCATCATGAATTTATTTTTTTAGGATAATACAGACTGAAATAAAATAAACATGATGATATTTATGAATCCTAATAATTTTCCCAAGGCACAACTTGTGGCACCCACCATGGATGAGAAAAATGTTCATGTTGTCATTCTCACTACTAATTATGGTACTCTTTATCATTTATCTTTAGTTCACAATCCTTTTTTCTGATTAGAATATGACCATGATTTAGAGTACACAACTTAAATGTTGTTTTTCATCAATTAATTGCCTCAACATAGATTAAAATACCCTTCAACCATTTATATTGTCATAATAACCTTCTTCACCCTCCCATACCTTTTCTCATAGATTTGGGAGAACCACTTTATTTGCATATCAACATTTTCCTTCCGTTATGTCTCCTTCACAACCATGACATATTCTTCTATTACTTCTTTAACCTCCATGCCAAGTATTTATACTAACATGGTAAGTTCAACTTCTAGTGGGCCTCTTCAAAAGATCCATCGCGTTAACGATGTTGATTGTGCATTATTTTATACCAATGCTTCTCATGCCACTAGTGCTTATTTTTTTACGAATGCTACTCATGATATTAATCCAGAGCATTCTACTACTCTTCTTGAAACTTAAGATATTAATACTAATACTAATCCATCACATGATATGCACACTACTTAAAATGCTTCCCAAACTAACCAACTCCTATTACAAACACTTAATCAAATGCATACCTTCTAAACCAATAATGCAAATTAGATGATGTAGACACAAAACCATATCATTCGTCTTCAAAACCAACCTTAATAGGTCTAATGGGGAACACATAATCCAAATTCTCCTACCCACCTTCCCCCCCCCCCCACCACACCACACCCCCTTAGGTATTCCCATGGTAACCTTAACCCACATTCACCTCTCATTGATAAAATAATCAAATGTCTACAAAATGAAC
Source organism: Torreya grandis (assembly GCA_037957365.1). NCBI lineage: Eukaryota > Viridiplantae > Streptophyta > Pinopsida > Cupressales > Taxaceae > Torreya > Torreya grandis. Next base: position 28,556 of record JARHVA010004258.1, on the reverse strand, counting down.
TTATTTTACCTCAAATTTATAATATTAGCATATGGGGTATCACACCCACCATCACCTATAATGGATCCACTGATCCCACATTATATTTAGAAACATTTGGTAACCATTATAAATATTGGGTCAAAGTTAACACCTTTACCACTACCATCCTATTAGTGAAAACACTCTCAAGAGATGCTTTAAATTGGTACATTAAATTTAAAACCCATTCCATCACTAGCCTCGAAGACTTGGTTAACTCACTAGTCCAAGAATTTCAAACTAGTGATATTCTCGAGAATAACTTATCCCACATTATAAATGATAAATAACTTTAAAATGAGATGGCACAAGCATTCATAAAATAATGGAATAACTTGTCTAAAAAATGTGAGCATAATATGGTAAATGAAAACCTCTTCCACCTATTTACTAATGCTCTATACCCAAAATTATAATATCAAGTTACAACTCTCTCCAAAAACTTTGGAGGAAGCCCTTGACCAATCTAAATGGTAAGACTTCCTCATGTGTCAATTCAAACCATCTCAACTTAAAATTATCTGGGTGGATGAGCCACTAGATAAGGCTCCAACCATGAAGTATAGTGGCTCATGATCTACACATGTATAAAGCCTATAGCAACAATGGCCCAAATTGACCATAGAGTAGTTATGTGAGTGTATGGCTAAAAAACAATATGACCTCATTTGATGGTCTACAAATTTGGAAAATGGGGCATGACCCATGTTATATATTCTTACTACCATCAAACCACTTGAGGTAACATATCATCGACTGCATGGAGCAACCCATCTTAATGATACATTGGTAATCTCTCATATATCTATGCTCTTAAAAAATGATAGGGCCCATTGGCTTATATCCCTGGGTATGCATCCCATACATTTCATGCATGATCTAGACCCAAATGACTAAAATAAGATCATACAATGCTCTCTTATCTAAAATATACTATCACAAAGCTATCACATATAGTGGTATCTTGCCATCTGACTTGTGACACAACACTCATGTTATAATAAGCCCTATCATGACCTTCCATATATACTAAATGGATGCAATATAAAAATCAAATAAACTCACACGTAACCAAAGATATATCATATCCAAGTAAGCCATCGACAGGGTAAGGCTCATCTCTCATCCTTTGACTCTAGTATATCAAAATTCACCAGTTTCTCATCTATAAGGACTCTAAGAAATACATGGAAATTATGCAAGGTGATTAACAACTCTATAGTTTATCCCTCCACCTCTCATCAAAAAGTATTTATCAATCATTCCCATGCTCCTAAGAACATGACAATGAGATTAACACTAAGTGGGATCCATCTCATCTCCATGATGCCTCTAAAGACCAAGGCAACCAGTCGAGCTCTATCCATGTCTAACAACCACTCTAATAAATTTGGTAGTTAGGATGCATCCACCAAGCACCAAAATCTCTGACATCTATGAAAAACATAAAACAACATATAATGCATTAGATATTGATGTCAAAATAATAAAATAGATTCATAAATATTATCAAAAAATTATAAATTAACTAATTCATCAGCTTGTTTGATCTAGTTTTCTTATTTTCCCTTTTTCTTGCAAAATCAACCTATTTAATATTAAATCAACCCTATCATTTTCTTTCCATATTATATCATCCCTTTGGTACATATTCAACCTCACTTAACAAACTATATTAGCCACATAATATGCACAACATTGGCCAAAGGGTAATATGTCAGCCATCTACCTATTTCTAATTGAATCAGCCCAATACTACATAACTAGCCATCTCCAATGATACTATATTATCCCAATGCTATGTAGACATCCCCTGGATCTTTTTTTCCTTACAAATTGAGATGATTGGACCAAATCCATTCTTAGTTTGTGGTGAATTTTTTATTATTTAACATAAATGCCTTATGCATTTATTGGGCTGATCTTTTCTCACCAAATACCCCATTCTACCCCTACTTTAACTATAAAAAAATTAGGGTCAATTTTGGTGTCTAGATTTTGCCTACCATCCAATTTTCTATATTTATCTTAATTTAATTTTAAAAATTTCAATAATTTGAATGTAAGGATTAGATTACCTTTGATGCACCCACTATGGCTGTGATGATCCATCCATATCATAGTTGTCATCTCCTCACCATGATTTCTCTTTAGGCTCAAACTAGGTCCCTCAGAGTAATATTTTCTCATAATAGTAAAATTACAAATGAATTGATTTTTACCTTATTTATATTTACTATTAAAAACTATTTACTTGTCAAATATTTACAATCAGATTATGTTTTTAACCATAACTTTAGTTCTACTAGCTCTTTTTTCCAAACCAAAATATGTTCTGGAATTTTGATATTATAGAGAATCTTTTCACATATTACATCCATAGTCTAGAAAAAATCAATTTTTTACTAATTTATAAATATTCACCTAATGTTAACTACATTGGACACATTCACATTTATTTCAAATCATTTCTTTTTCAATAGCACTAAGGTAAGTAAAGTTATTTCTTTTTCAATTATATCCTTTCATTTATCTTATTCACTTCTTACCGTAATTTATTTAGCTTCAATTTTTTTGTGTTGTTATGTTACACCTATATGACACATGATGAGATTCGAGTGGGTAAAATGTATACACATAATATTTTTAAACTTTATCAATTATTTATCCATCAAGTTTCAATCTCTTTAAGTGCACGACTTAAAGAGTATACTAGGAAAGGGGTGGGCAGACCATTGGTGATTCAAAAGATTATTGTTCCATATACCATCACTTTCAATATACATAACCATATCCTATAAAATTACCTAATATTTTCCTCCTCCCTTATACACTCCTCCAAAAAATTCACCACCTTATTAAGACCCTATCTAAGCTAAAAAAATCTTCTTGACATTTATCAAACAAAGTCAGCCTGTGGTGACCTTGTACTTAAATTATATTTACATATTATGGGACTTTAGTACTCTTGCCTGAATTAATCTTAGACCTAATTTGCTTTTATGGACTAAAAATATAGGGTCAATTGGGTTTACTCTATCATCTAAAATTTTAAAAGGGTTTAGGGTTAGATTTAGTTATATATACAAATCCATTTCCATCTTTTTTTAGGAAGACAAGAAGAATATTATAATTTTTATATCTACTTATCCACCATTCTACTTGAGGGGCATTATTTAAGAGTTTAATACTATTGTTGGAGATACAAATCATGTCTTCTGGAAAAGTATTTTGGATGCATAGAGAAATTTTGTATCCTAGATATGACTTATCCTTGTTATCCTTACATACCACAACAACCTATTACCAAACACCTTGGCTAAGAGATACATTTAGGCTCAGTGGGTTTGTCTTCAAAGGTAAGTATTCCTAACTTTGTTTCTCTTTTGTTAAAGTAGATATATTTGCATTTTTAATCTTATATGCTTCTCTCCCATGTATTAGGATTTCCTACGCATTGGCTTATGTTTAGATATTCTATGTATGTTTAGTTTTATGTTTATTACCCCCATTTTTATTCCATAAGCTTTACTAAGTACTAGATTATTTTTTACTTTAATTTATATCTACTTTATGAATATAGAAAACCAAGGACCTAGCTAGGGTCATTACATGGTGTTGTTTGACTAGAGGCTTTGGAACCCTCTCTACTAAGATTATTGTAGTAAGGCACCCTTTGGTTAGGTCTAGTGAATTTGTCCTTATCATAACCCCAACTATTTAAATATACCAACAAGAAGAAGTGTAAGTTTGATTTATCTTCTCCAAGTTAGGATTTATTTGTAAGTTAGATAAATTTTTCCTTGTATACACATCCTCACACTTTAAGTAGGTAAAATTTTATTATAACCCTTGTGACATTATTCCAAGTGTGGGGCTACATTATGATGATGCATTCCATGTTCATATAGGTCAAAAATTCAAGGGGTTTACAAATGTTTGAAGAGTATCGCTTAAGTGAGTAATATTCCCTATATTTCCTTAAGTAGTTGGTTTTTTCCCAAGTAGCACAATCACATGTTTTTGGGCCACAAAATATTTTCCCACATGAGTTCTATTCATCATAGGAAAAAACAATGGGAAGGAACAAGAAAATAAAAATGATATCCACTTGGAGATGAATATTTTTTCACCTTTATTATCACAACAAATATGACATTTTGATGATGTGGGTGGCTATAACATTTAAAATATATAAACGTAAATAAATAAGGTTATTATTTTAGTTTCAGTTAGTGGTGAACACATTCACAATGCATTACCCTTCGAGAGCTTGCCTAAGTCATTCACAATATCTTTTGACCTTATCTGAGAGTTAAGGGGGTTATGGCATGAGTCCAATAATAAAAATAGTACTCAATTGGAGTTTGATAATAATTTACATTTATTTTTTATTATTATTTTATTTTGAGTTTATTCTTGGGTTAAATAAATGATGATTCAATTCATTTATTTTATTGTAAATTCCTTAAAAAAATTATTGGAGTGTGTGGGAATAAAAGAGAATAATTTTTATTGAGATGGGTTCATGTCCTAAAATTTCAATGGCTTGCACTACTTTTTGAAATCTCTATACTAGTATAATTTATATCTTTATTATGGTGATCACCATAATTTAGTTGTTCACCCAATATACTACATGGTCAATTATTGTTAGAGACATGCATGGAAATTATTGCATTGCATAAAATCACTTAATATATTTTTATTTGTAACTAAACCTTATTTTCATGACCATTATGCATTATTTATTGTGATGAAAAAATTTAATGATTTTGATTTTAAGAATTTTCTCAAGATAGCTTGTTCTTTTAACCATCAATTAAAAAGAATTCTTGTATATGATATTTAAATCTATGAAAATAAGATTAATCTTCCATTATGAATAAATTTAATACCTATTATTCACACACTAATGACATTATTACCTTTTTCTTCAATGGTAAGTTTATTCTACAAATATATGTTATTAAATTTTTTAATAGTTTACTGTATGTGTAAGGATGTAGAGATTCTCATGATGTGTTTTTAACCCATAAATAACCTTATAATATTCCTCATACAAAAATGCATTAAAATTTTTAATTTTATACAATGCAATGATTACTAAACATTATGGAAACATTGCCTCAAAAATAAAACATGACCTCTAAGTTTATCCCTTAATCCATTAGTATGGAAAATACTTTGTTGGTTTTATTTAATATTTTAATTTGTGAGAAAAAAATTTAACACTATTTTGAATGCCTTAGGTGGGAAAATGTTCCAATAGGTTTAATTTGGTGAGAAACTCTTTGTGCCTAGAAGAAGGTCCTACAATTATTTGCATTAAAAAACAAACTTTGTGAAATAGTTATTGAAATAAAATATTATACTTTTTTTTTTTTTTAAATAGTTCATTATGACCTTGGTTAGATATAATGTCACACAAGGGTTGTATTGATGTTTATTGTTTGGTGAATTAATAAAACATAGAATTTGGTGTATTGTTAATATTTACTCATACATGCACATACACTGAACACAAATATATATTAATCTAGTTTATATTTATTCATATATAGCAAAAAAAATGCTACATCTATATGTGATCATTTATATATACTTATGCTCTCTCTAGTACAATAGTTCCTTATCTCATATATTCACTTATCACCTTATATAACTCTATCTCTAATAAAATTCACTTATCTCTTCTTAATATGACCTCTCTTACATTTTTTTAATAATATTAGCATAATAATTGAAAAATATTCACTTAACTATTTCTCCATGTCTTTTATCTCCTTATTTTATTGAGTAGGTATTGGCTAGTTAATAGAATATGTAAAGGATGGTTTGGCATCCCTCATTAATTTCAGTATTTTTTTAACCTCTTACTTATACTCATTCTTCCCAATCTTATTTTCTCCATGAAGTGGTCATAGAAACTCTACGTCATGTTTTAAAATGGATTATAATGTTATTTACTCCTTATCCATTGATTTAGGATGACCAATAATATTATCCTCTATTTATTCTAGTTGTTTTTCAATTAAAAATGTGTTATTAGAATCATATTATGGTGTAGACAATATTTATAAATTATATATCACACTAGTCTTGTACACTTGGAAAACACATATCACAGATGTCCATTCAATTTTTATACCTTCTCATTACCAAAAGGATCACATACACTATATCTATGTGCTAAATTTATTATCTCTTGGTTTGATCAATACTATTATGATGACTTAGACCTTCTATCATACTCAAAATGTTATAAATCTACTTATATTTTATTTCTACAAGTTTTGGTCGTGCACATATTTTCTAGTTGCATAAACACTTGTGTTCCAATCAGATGCCTATATCGATGCAAGTGTCCTATCCCAACATAAGTGTTCAGTGCCCTAAATTTATCCAATTTTCAAATGTATCATATACTTATGGTCAGTTAAAGTTTTTTAATATAAGATATTGTCTAAAAGGTTTGGTATAAATACATGACAAATCCTCATTTATTATTCACCTATAAAATTATTACCTCTCACAAGGAAACTTACAAGCATGCATTCAATCAAGAACTCAAGTGATCAAAGCTTCCCTATTTTTTCATATTTCCATATCAATCATAGGGGAAACACATCTAAGGGTCTAAAGTCTTAAAGGAACATCCCATGAGGCACATTTACAAGTTATAATCTAGGTCATTATAGGTACTTACTTGTCACACATTGTATCCTTAGTCACACACAAGCCAACACATATAGGAGAAATAAATAATCCTAAGGGTCTCTTCAGAGTATTGGTGATCTAGGTAGTGCACATTGATATAGGGGTATTTGGGGATGCTCAATACTGTGTGCCCACTAAACCATTTTTCCCAAAATGATTATGAATATGTAGACTTAGGGTTTTTATTTTTTATAAGGAATTACAATCCATGATCTAAATATTATCACACCAGAGTGAAGGTGACACAAAAACCATAATATTCCATGTGGTTGTATATAGATATATAACATGTATTTCATATTGGACACATGCATCTAGGTTAGATATAAATGTTTATGTAACCATCCAAGGTCAATGCAAGTGTCTAACATCACATAAATGATTAATCTAGAATCTAACTATTAATCCAGGCTCCACTTCTAATCTTACTCTTTCCTATTCTGGATCGAGATCTATATAAGCATGAAAACCAACTAAAAATCATGTTTTCATTATCATTAAAATATATAACATAGTTTTAATTTTTATTTTTATCATATCTTAGAATAATAAATTCATTATCTATTTATATAATTTTTCAAATTAAATGTCATGATATAAAGATAGTCTACCACCCTTGTGCACTAGGCTATCTCTATGCCTTTAACCCTAGATTTCCCTGATCTAGATTTTAGGTTTAAACATTTGGTGAACCCAACCTGTGTGAATTCAAAAAAAATGATACAGGGTTTTCTTTCTTGATTTATTATTTTATGAATTCTTATTTCAAACTACTCAAAATTTAAACATCAAAATATTCACTTTTATACAAACATATTTAATATGGATATATCTCTTAGCTATTTCATTTTACAATACATCATGGTAGTTGTTACTTGTTGTGTTTCATGTATGGTTAATTCAATACAATAGTTAAGGATTTCAAAACCTAGTGATTTAAAATCCAATGCATTCTTGCATAATTATTATAGCCATAATGTTTACAATTAATTCTACTTGTTACCACAAAATGCCAAAGAGAATGTAAGAAAGCATATTTCTCCTCCAACCATATTAAAAATTATTCTAATGATATTACTATTAAAACTTCACTCTTAGACTTATTACATCATTCTTCACATTTCAAGGATATTCTTTTGGATGCATCATGCCTAACCTTTTTATCAAGTAATGTGGAACCTCCATATGTGGTTTCCATGTTAAAATCTACCAAATAGATTGAATATAATATTTAGTTTGAGAAATAAGTCTTAACACCTAAATAAATCATAAATTATTGTTTACCACTATGCATTCAAGTATGTGTGATAAATAAATTAGTTAAAAGAGTTTTCATGGATAATGCTTTAAGACTCAACATTTGCAACATATCCTTTCTTTCTTTACTTGAAATTGGACATAAAGACATATAACCCTCCAACATGATCATCAAAGGAATTTTTTTTACCCCAAATTTTGAATTTATATATTCTAAGGGTTTTGGAACCAAAGCATAGAAGATCAAGGGAATGAGAATGGCATAGAGGACCTTGGTGTGCAAGAGGAAGGCATGGAAGAGAAAGGTGTGAAGGACCTTTGTGTAGAAGATATAATTATGGGAGAAAAAGATACATAAAATAAGGAGAAACAAAATATTCAAGACTGAGACAAAAGTGCAAGACTTGGATAAGGGTGAAGGTAGTGGAGACAATTATGAAATAGCTTGTAGAAGAATCATAAACTAGTCAAGGAAGAATCTATCAATAGTTGATGAGAAAATAAGAGCACAAGAATGGATATATAGCATGGATAGAATATATATGGGTTATTAGGCTTGAGTCAAAAGGAGTCCATTGTAATAGCTTGCCACAACTTCTTGTTTTGAAATAATCATTGGTTAGTCATAACTATTGTATTAATTATGTAAGCTAAGGAGAGGGTTTGGGTCATGTATAAATAACACTTATATTTTTTTATAAAATATAGGGAGAGAGATAAATAAAATACTAGAGAGGAAATGTTGTTGAATGATGTTTGTAAAATTTGATTATTCATTAGTAAGCTATGGTGTACAAGTGACTATAATTTTCAAATGAAATCACTATTTTTATTTGAAAATTCTTAAATATGTGCTATTATTTTTCTATAATGTTACTTAGAATTATGTGGAATGTATGGATTGAATAACATGATTAACCATAATATAAATATTCTAAGTACTATGAACTAAATGTAACTAACCCAAGTGCCTAAATGTAGATAAAGTTAAGGTTGTCCACCATTGCATGATAGAATCGATGAGAACCAGTCTTAGTTGTATGTTTTGTGTGAGTGTATGAGCTAAATACTAGCATGATATGCCAACATGCTAGCTTATTATCATAATCATTTCCTTTAGGTGCACAACTAGTATTAATGAATCTAAACTAATGAATTTGACCTATTATTAGGATTTCCATTATTTTATTCTAACACAAATGTGCCCCTTTCCTTTTCCAATGCCTCATCATAATGTTTCTCTTTTTTTCTATTTCTACTTAGTAAACCCCAGAAAAAATAGAGATCCAATAAAACATAAGTAGTACTTTATCCCAAGAGTAGTAAGAGGGAATGGGTTTATTAAAATATTTAATGAAAATTGGTTTTACATCGACCTATAATGTGTCTACCCATAAACATATAAAATTCATATCTAACATGACTTACCAACACTAAACATCAAAATTAATTACATAAAAAAATATTATAGAATAATTAAAATGTGTAAATAGAGGTATTTTATAATAATATTATACTTTTAAAAATATGGAGATAGTTAGGGAATTAAAAAAGTGGAAAATGGGTCCAAAAATCTTAGTGAAATAACTCTTAAAAGTTGAGGTGAACAAAGATGTTGTCAAAATTTATTGAAAACATACTTCTTTTCTATTACATCAACAACCATACCACTATATTAATAGATACCTCATAATTTTGTAAATCATATTTTATGAGTTTTTTCCTTCAATCTTGGGTTCCAAAATTCTCACTCTCTTTTATATAATTTCATACAGATATTTGAGAAAGTAATCTACTTACTCAAAATCGTAATCAGTCATCAAAGACAAGCAAAAAGCATGGGATTGGTTGACAAGATAGTGTTATCCCTCCATTATTATGAGGTCTTTGTTGTGGATAATTTTTGTAACAAAACACTAGATACACATTGTCATCTAATTCATAGATGTAATCCCTGATCCTATATGAATTTTAAGTATCATTAACAAGTGGAAAAATAAATAGTGAAGACTTTGATATTGAATCAAATTCTTATCTAAGCATTTAAATTTTTTCTCTTCAATGAATGCTAGAATCTTTATTTCAATTCACTTATCACTCTTGACCTTAACATTAAACTCTTATCTCATGGAAGTTTCGTATATGCATTAATAAATGTTTCTGCCTAAAGACTTATTAGTGTCAAATGAGAACCCTATTAACACGTAAAAAACACACAACCATAAGAAAAAGATAAAATCAAAAAACTGAGGAATGAAAAAAATTAAAAGGGTCCACAAATAAAATATGTAAAACAATAATGTTATATTCATACCAAGCTATGGTTGTATTGTTATGTTCTTCAAAACATGTCTAAAACAATTGGAAGAAAATGTAAGGATAGAGAATTATGGAAGAGATAAAAAAAATAAGAGCAAGTGAAAACAAACAAAGCCCATAACACATGGAACATGTGTTAATAATAAAACAACATGAAACGATAATAAAAAAACATAAAATAATACTAGAATTATACAATTTGACATGTAAAGCTACTTCCAAATAAAAATTAAGTGTCTACAGAATATTAGAAACAATAGACATATTTTTATGTTCAAAATAAATTCCTAAAATGAATTCATTCGGTTAGTTTTGGAAAGCAAATTCTTTCAATATACTCATTATTTAGATATCTAAGGGAGATTATTTACTGATAATATCAATGTTCTCATCCCTATGTTGTGTTCCTAAATAATTTTCATTCTGATAACCATATTTAGAGGCTTTAAAAATTACATTAGTATCATCAATAATAATCAAAGAAGAAATATTGATGTTCACATAAATGCATGTAAATTCACTTTACTTCATATAATTTTTATTTAAAAATTTCTCATGTTCTATAAAGGAATCAATAGTTTTTTATTTTCCACATTTAAATTTAAATCCATATTTATTAGTGTTTTTTGTTTTATGCAAACACATTTTCACTTATTCGTTTTTTATATCTAATCAATTTTAAATTTTCATGATTACAAAGACTTATGTAAAATAAATCAACACTAAATTCATCATCTCATTTGTACATTAAATTAGATTTATTGGAGTGAAACTTATTTAACCTATTAATCTTTTATCAATATTATGTTTACTATCATAATAATAAATTATAATTACTATTATCCAAATTATTTTAAACACATATAATATTAATAAAATAATCAATAATATCTTAAAAAATCACATCTAAAGAAAAGCCATTTCAAATAAACTAAGCTACCTTGAATCTTAATTTTAATTTAAAGTTACCTATATTTGTGCAATTTAATGAATAATAGAATCTTATGTGGCACTTTTAGGGTTGTACAGGTCCCTAAAGTCAGTACCATATGAAATCTTGTGTGTGCTCTGTATCATCTAGCTTCAAAATAGGGACATTAATGGAAATGTTCATATAATTCCAGAAACTGGTTACGTAGCATTCTTGAAAATATAAGAATTTTGAATCTAGATTTCTTAAGGAAAGTTTGAACCATTTTATTTTTTGAGGGGCAAGGCAGTTTCAACATTGGTTGATCTGTTCCAATATGATTTTATCTATTTCAGCTCATATGTCTATTTTCTCTATTGAAATTCATGTGGGTGATGCTTCAATATATAGTAAAGTCACAGTAAGAGGTATAATGACCATTGCTCATTTATTTGTATCTTTTTAGATGTAAAACATCATCAAGAAAGTTTTAAAAATGGGGCAAGAGGGATATTTGTATAGTAACCAAAAAAGATCATGTAACAATTTTGTATTGAAAAGTGCAATTTATTAAATAAAAAAACTTTACAAAATAAAATATAGCTAGTCATAAAACAAATGATGGGTGCAAAATTCACACCCTAGAGAACCACATCAAGATAAACAAGCCCTAGGAAAGTATCAAACGTAACTATAAGGCCATACCAGCTAGGAAATCTAACATGTGTATACTAACAAACAAAAAAAGGATAAATCATAACAAAATAAAAAACTCCTTAAGTAGGATCAGTGAACATGGTAGTAGGTGGTAGAGGTGATGGAGGGAACTAAGGCTTCCCTCCCCAGCCCTCATCAATAAGGCGATCCTCATCTAAGGTAAGAGGTTCCCACCCATCATTTTGTTACTCTTGAGTTTGCTATGAATACTCAAAAGTCTACTAAGGTGGAAAAATGGCTAGCATCAGGTGCAAGAACTTGTCCTATTGAGGATTTTCCTAGCCTCCTCTACTAACACTATCACAATGAGATGATCTAACCTAGGAGATGGCCAACGAGAGTGAGTAAAAGAGCTCCTCCAACTCTAGGACCTATGGCTTTGAGATCGAGAATTCTTGACTACTCCACCATGTCCCTAAGGAGGAGTGTGATTGGGGATCCCCCCAATGATCCAACAACTCCTACAAAAGGTGAAGTTATAGCTATACTTTCCCCATCTAGCTCTAGATCTGAAGGGTAACATTAGAGATCACATTAATTTTGTTAAAAATTTAAAACCTAATTTCCATAGTTTCATGATTAAAATAAGCTATATTTCTCTACTTTCATATTTTAAATAAAATGTTAGTGCAAAAAATCTACCAAAATATTTTGTATCTGCAAGAAGCAAGGTTGAGTCCCCCAAGAGAGCCATTTTCTAAGTGAACATTTTAGGTCTGAAGGGTTTAAAAAGTGAATGAATCCATCTCTAGGTAGACTGAGCATGGGGACAAAACCAAAAAAGGTGCTTTTTGGGTAGTGGCAAGCATGACATGTGGGATTAGGAACCCCTAGATGCTTGATCTGATCTCTAAAAGGGAGCCCTTGATACATAATCCACCAAAGAAAATGGGTCTTTTTAGGTTCCAAGATAGCCCACCAAATATTATTAAATCTCCTCAACCAGAAATGGTGAAGAGAGGTGAGTCTCCAATGTTTGTTGAGTGCCTAAGTATCAATATCCTAGGGAGCAAGAAGATTATAACCCAACCTAGGGACATAACAATAAAAAGGAGTGGTTTTAGGCCAATTCCAATCATTGCATCATGGGGTGAGAGAGGATACTTCAATTTTATGTAGATACTCACCAGGTATGACATTTTAAATTTCAAAAATACAATCCTTATATTCTTTATTAAGCTAAAACCTAGCTTTCAAAATATTCCAAGGTAGTCAGTCTCGAGAGATTTTACAAAAAAGATCCCCAATGTGCTTTCTACCCTTTTTAAAAATCCTAAGAATTTTTATCCAATGAACCATGGCAAAGGGGACATTATGAAAATTGATAATAGAGGACCACTAGAGTGATTGAGAATTAATAAATAGACCATTCCTAAATCCATCTCAAACCTAAACCATGTGAGACTTGAGCTTCTCCCAGACCTTCCATATGCTTTGTATGACAAAAGAGCTAGTGATTTTGATAGGCACAAGAGTGAGGAGAATGGTGTACAAGTCAAGCCCCTACCATGCCTTCTTGTCTAAAGGAGATCCTTGAACTATGCATTTTTGGATAAGGATATTCTAGGCTTCATCTCCTTCCAAAACTCTTATAATCTACTTGACACTGAGAGCAATTCCCTGAACATTAATTTTAATAAGGCCAAGACCATCTACTTCATTAGGCCTACAACAAATGTTCCAAGACACTATATGAAATCCTTTATGGCCTTTAGAATTGGTCCAGAGGAAGTCAAGAAGAATCTTTTCCAACTTGGCATATGAGGCATTAGAAGGGGCCCAACAAGAATAGTAATAAAAATGAGTAGTATCCAATACCTTAGAGTAGATTTGAAATTTCCTAGCCATAATAAGAGGATTATAAATCTAATAGGCAATTTTACTTTCAACCCTCTATATGACACAAGACCAAAGATCAGTAGGGGAGGCTCAAAAATCAAAAGGAATGACAAGGAATTTAAATTGAACACCTAGGAGGATCCATTACCATTGGTAACCCTCAAGACAAGGGGGTTTAGGACATAGAGATTATCTATAGCATTGGGTCTTCTTCCATTGAATAGAATATCCTAAATCTAAATGAAAAATATCAAGGCATTGCATGACATTCTTGACTAAATATTCATCTTCTTGAAGAGTAAGAAAAGAGTCATCTGCAAAGTGACCACTAACCAACTGACATTCTGAGGTAGGAAGAGAAATACCTTTAATGAGCCTCCTAGAAGTATAGTCAACTAAAGGGTAATTAAAACTTTATACAACAAGCACATAAAGGGAAAGAGAAAATAGGCAACCTTGTCTAATTGATCTATGTAGCTCAAATCTATGAGATTGTGCACCATTTATGGTGATGCAAGCTCCAACATCCTGAAAGAGCATGTGAATAGTGTGCACAAATTTTGGTCCAAAGCCAAGAGCCTACAACATGGTTGTGGTAAAGGGCCAGTCTATGAGGTCATAAGCTTTCTCAAAGTTAATCTTGATAAAAAGATATTTTTGATTGGAGGTTTTATCCCACTCCATGCCTTCCCATACTACTATCACATTGTCTAGGATATAACGATTCTAAATAAAGCCTATTTGTTCACTCCTCATAACTAGAAGAAGGATATGTTTGATCCTAAGGGCTAAAACTTTGGTAATGATCTTATAGGATGCATTTAATAAAGTAATAGGCCTCTAATTGGTTAGCACTTTTGGGTCTCTAGCTTTGGGTATGAACTTGATATTACCTTGATATATGAGAATCCCCAAAGACTTGGTATGCAAAGCTTCAAGATAAAACTTATGTAGGTCAAGGCCCATGATATCTCATAAAATTTATAAGGGAACCCATCAATTCTAGGAGCCTTATCAGTTTCCATTTGATAAATAGCTTCCTTAAGATCATTAAGATGAAGAGGTCGATCACAAGTGACTCTTTAGGCCTCTAAAAGCTTACAAAGAACAACATCCAAACAACAGGTGAGAGCATCTTATCTGGTAGTAGTATCTAGCTGAGAGGTGAACACCTCCTGATAGTGAGCCATAAATTCTTGAAGCACCTCAAGTAATTTGGTGAGGTGCTCAATTTCACCTTTAATGGCCTTAATCCTATCGACTACTTGTCTAGACCAAAGCAGGGTAAAAAAATTCTTTGGTCACTTTGTCACCCACTTTGATCTAATGCATTCTGATGTACAACAGATCTTCTCTAGCATTTTAAGCTTTAACCACTTGGATTTTGTGTCTCTAGCTAGTGGCATAAGCCTGTAATTACATATTGAAAGGCAAGGCTTCAACCTCTTAAGAGGCTCTAATAAATTCTTGATTGGTGGTATGATAGATATGCCATCTAAAATAGGTAGCCTACTTTCCATATATTCTAAGGAAATTGGAATTACATTTGATAGCATCAGACCACCACATAATCCATCTAGTGGACCTGGTGCGTCTTGGAGGAAGGTTTCAAATATGGCTAATGTGATTCAAGGTACGCTTATGCTTGAGATGGGTAGTGTTGAGGTAAAATTAGGTGATCTGCACACAAAATTAAGGATTCATCCACTCAACATTTAAGAAAATGGGGTGATGGTTTGACAAAAAGGTGTTTGGTATAACCAAGATAGCTCAGCTTTGTATAGGTGAAAAATAAAAAATATCTTGTTTGGCTAAAAAAACTTGATCGAGCCTTTTGAGCACCCTATCTTGACTTTGGAAAAAATTAAACCAAGTGAACCAGGGTGAGTGGGAGTCTTTCCACCAATGGCTTTTAGGGTCAAACACCCTAATTTTATTCTACATATAGAACCATGCCTCACATTCTCCTACACACCACCTCATATGAAGCCATCATTCTTTGTCTTCTGGCAATTTTATCATATTGAAATCAGCACAAAGAATCTAATGAGCATTTGGAAGTGAGTTAGGTATCCATGACCACAATAAGGTATGCTCAATAGAATCATTAGAATCATAAAGGTTCATTAACCCAATTATTCCCTTATCAATATCAAAAGCATCTAAACCACATGATTTGAGGGGTTGGATCCCCATGAAATGATGTGTTAGAACAAATCTAGCACAAATAAAGTCACAACTCCTCCTCTATCAGATTCATGATAAGTGGCCTG
>JARHVA010004258.1:0-7500 GCA_037957365.1 Torreya grandis | reverse complement strand
AACAAGTATATCTGTTATTCATGAATTATGTCTACTCCTATCTTAAATTATTTTCTAGAATCTTCTTCCTTAAAGAAATATTCATATATCCCACATTCCCAATCAATTAAAACTATATTATATTGTAGCAACAATATATTTCTTCAATCTCCCACACATTCATAATCCTAAAACGGATAGCATGTTTTAAAATATTTATATTATTAAATAAATATTTTATTAAATATTAAAAATTTAATAATAATTTTTTTTTTAATTAATTTTTTTACACATCAAAATTTTGTACAAAATTAAATTATTTCTAGTATCTTACTTTTAATTATTTTTATTTTTAACATTTATTTTTATTTTTATAACTATTCAAGGCTCAGAATATATCTATATTTAATCCATAAAACCTATAATTACCTTAAAATTTATATAAAAAAAATATAAACATGGAGTATTTATCATATGTTACTTAGTCTTTGTTAAACGAAGAGTTGAATTTTCTTCTTGGTCAAAATTTTATACCAATAGGTTGGGAAAACTTATAAGCTTGTAGGTTTATCCCTTCTCATTTTAATGTTTGTCAGCTCGTTACCATGATTCCTACACCTTTAAATTAATATTTTGTTTTAAGATACTTTTTTTATGATTAATCATTATAGTAATATGAGGATTATAATTTTAAAACCATTGAAGTTATAAACAAGATTCAAAATGTTTTGGTTAATTAATATTTTTTTTAATTGTAAATTTCCTTTTTTTTAATTATTTTAAATCAAAAATATTACAAACTTTAGAATGTGATAATAATTTTTTAACAAAAATTATTAATAATTAAATTATATAATTTTAAAATGTTTGTACATTTGTCACTTATTATTTAAAATTATATTATATTGTTGTATTTCATTGATACCTATGGTCTTAATCTTTTTTCCAACTCTTTTAATCGTTATAATATGTCTTTTTTAAATTTATATTTTTTTAATTTTTTATCTAGATTATTATCGTAAGAATTTCATATATCTTTTGTGATTATAATACATTCATTTTCTTCATCTATCTTCTTTTACTTTTTATTACTTAATATCGTATACACACCAATAAAATTTTAATTTAAATTGAATTTGGTTATATTTGAATATACATTATCTATCAATCATTGACAAGAGTTTATAACATTGTTAAAAGCAGTTGTGTTTTGGTGTTTCGATTTAATTGAAATCCTTCAATCGATATTACGCATTGGCGCAACGTGGTCTGATGAATGGTTTCGAACTTCATTTTGGAGTAAACTTTCCTCTGTCGGACCTTCATATCTGTACAAAATACATTTATGCCGATTGTTCGTGATATATATAATCGATATAACAAATCTCAAATCTTTACAAAGAGGAATCGGCCCGGCTAAACACTCAATTTTACAAAGTCCATGGAATCTCCAATTTTAGCTTTGCCAAAGTTCTCCAACCTCCGTGAAACAATTATACACACATGGTGTGTGCTGCCAAAACTAGCGAAGCACAGGTATTATGGCGTCCCATTTGATGTGGAAAGTTGTTCTTAATTTTTTTATTTTTTCCACAAAAATATATATTGTTTAATCTATATATTAAATTATTATTTTCCAAAGATTTTAGTTATATATTTAAATTATTTTAAAATATTCTCTTAAATAATTATTATTTTTAATAAAGTTTTAATCATAATTTTTTAAGAACTGTTTATAAAATGTCGATGATAAACATGTGGGCTAACTTTTTAGATATTTATTGGTGTTTAAAAAAACCTTTTGCCTCATCTGGAGCAGGGACGCTGGAGTCTTCGCCCCATGGTCCAGTGCACAACTGGACCGGATCTTTCAGCGGCCAAAGACCCCATTTTCTATTATCACCATGCAAATGTGAACCGAATGTGGAGTATATGGAACGACAAACCTTCAAGACACAGACCTTCTGGAGTCTAAGTTCCCCTTCCACGATGAGAACAGCAAGCTGGTGCTAGTTAAAGCAGGTGACTGTTACGATCACAGAAAGCCACAGGAGTTAGATAATCAAGAAGGCTGGAAAGCTTTTCTGCCTTAAAAAAGGGTGCTCAATCAAGAAGGCTGGAAAGCTTTTCCGCCTTAAACTTGAACATGACATTATTAAAGAGGCGAACGACCAGATCTAAAAACTATTGGCCGAACAAGACACTTACCAAGAAGCAGATGGAGAAGGAGGTTCTTAGCATTGACGGGATAGAGGTAGATGGCACTGCAAGTTTTAATATATTCCTACAATGTCCAGATGCGGATCCCAACACTCCATTCGATTTCCCTCATTATGCAGGCTCCTGTGTGCATATCGGTCACGGAATGCATAAGAAGGGCAGTTTCAAGTTTGGGACATATGAGACGCTGGAAGATCTGAAAGTTTTGCGTGCAAGTGAAGATGAGAGTGTGGTCGTTACGCTTGTCTTGGATTCTCTCAATGTCAGGTTTACCACCATAAAATTTGAGTATGTTCCAAACTAATTGTATCACCTCTCCGAACCCATTACGGCTGTCAAGTAAGGTAGTAATGATATACTCTCGGGTCTTTAATTGATATGATGACATGCTCCTCACTCTTTTGAGCGGTCACTACAACAAAATCTTTTATGTGATATATTCTTTATTTTCTTTTTAAACATGTATGGAGTAATTTAGTAGTATTTATTGTTATTGGTCTTTTTCAAGATAGTGTGTTAATGGATTTATTTATTAAATATTTTTTTTTTTTAAATTAATTGAAATTTTAGAAATATATATTATAATAATAAATATAAAGTTTTAATTAATTTTTTTATAAAAATATTAATTTATTCTTAACTAGTTATTTAGAGATATTTTTTTGAAATAAATACATCATTAAATCATCAGATTAAAGAGATGAAGTCGAACCTTTTTTATGTTTTTGGTTGTGGTTATGGTTTATGGTAAGGAGGTTCAAATAAGGACACCACTAATATATGACACCTGATCAAATAACACATGTACCTTAATCTAGAGAAATTGGGATCAAAGCAAAGGATTAAAGGTTTGGAGAATGCACGGCCTTTAATATTATAGTGCATACACATTTTATAAAAGGATAGCATTTCAAAGGATTACCATGTGCACATTGATCTGTAGCAGATAACTACTGAGCATTACAGTAATGTTGAATTGCTTATGCCCAAACTCATTGGTGTATAAAAACCTTTTGTCATCCTTACATATATTAGTTGCTATTTGCTATAAAATTTCTCTTATTATTGGTGAAAACTGACTATAATACGACCTTTTGCATCATATATTGTAATCTGAAAAATAGGTGGATATTTGTCTTGGACCTTTAGGAATCACTTTGAAAAATTAGAATATCATGGGATTATTTGAAGCCTAATAGCATGCACAACATTTAAAAATCTTGTTGCAATTGCATATTTATATTGCCTAAGAGTAACAAGGACCGACACATGGAGAAGGTATAACTATTTTCTGAAAAATGAGAGGGTTAATGAATGTTGACATGACTTGCACTGACACCCAAATTGAGCACATGAAAACTACATGATGACATTCTCCACAAAAAGAATATTTTTTAAATACTAAAAAATAAATAAAATTATATCAAAGCTAAAGTTGAAATGTATTCATATGTTCATATTGTTTTAGTGTTATTTTTTAGTTTTACGATAATATTTAGAAAGAAGAGTTTTTTTTTTTTTTTTTTTTTTTCAATTTAAATTGATTTTATTTAAATAAAATATATAATTGAATTTTTATTACATTAATTTTATAAGATTTTGAATAAATTTAATAAAAATAATCATTAAAATTATTTTATTATATTAATTTATAAAATAATTTAACTATCAAAAATTGATGTATATTCCTCTCTTCCTTATTAAAAAATATTCTCATTAATAATTGTTAAAATAAATAACAAATCATTATCTTAAAAATTTATGTCATTTATTAATTTAAAATAATAATATTTAATACTTCCAAATACAAATGCATTCTTGAGAATATAAATGAAATTTAATGACATATAACTTCATAAATGCAAAGTGTGTTGCTAGATATCCCCAAGTGAGTTTCAATAAAATAAAATATATGACTTAAACACATATACCATTTCAACATCATCCCCTTAAAAAATGTACGTCCCTATTCCTAGCTCGAATATCTTGTTTTGTATGAAGAGTAAGGACCACTTACTCAACGGACAACCTAAAGAAAATTTGGCTGCAAAGTTATCATTAATTGGGCAAGCTATGTGCAAGTGGGCCTCCTTCCATATGTGGTTTAACTAACCAACAAATATTTTAAATTAAATATACAGGGAAACGTAGATCAATTGTGCATGAAGTAGGGGATTATTCAAGGCATAAGAGAGCGATGATTGTCTATAAATCCTTTCTCCTAAAGGACATTCATTATCAATACCAACATGTTTTCATATATTTTAAGTATTGCACCACATTCAAGGATCACCAAAAACTAATATTTATTTGCTAAAACTTCTACTAATGCGTTTATTTTTATTTTATTTTTCAAATAGTTGTTATTTATGTGTCAAGTCACCAATTTATCAATATTAACATTTTCATGAGTGTGAATTATAACTTATCTTTGATATCAATTTTAATATAGTATGTCATATTAAATTTAATATACATAAAAATGAATAGCAAAAACAAATTATATAATCATTTATATCCAAAAAATATTTCAAAATGTGAATTTTAAAATCAATAGTTTGTTTGGCCTTCAATTTTTTTTGCTCTATCCAATAAAAATATTTGAAAATATAATACTTAATTATTATTTAATATTATTTAAAATATCTCCACTTCTATTAGTGGTTTTCTTCTTCTTCTTTTTCTTTGTGAACATCTAAAAAAATGCCTTTTGCTTCGAAAAGACATCAAAGTAGACTGAGTGAATCATATACATATAATCTATCTCTACCCAATGAATATTGAAATTTGGAAGATGCTAATAAAAATGAAAAAATTTACCACATAATTTTAAGAATGCCTTTTGGCACAGGACACATGGCACATTAATTCCCCTCTTGACCCTACCTATATAGTCCTACCATATCATATAAATGAATCTCTCTAATAAAACACTATAGAACATGTCAAATGATTACAGTATATTATATTTTAAATTTTTTGTATCACTTACTTGAACATCTTCATATCTCTATATTATATGTATTATCCATTATTTCTATTCAATATAAACTAAAAAAAACACTATATCCATAAATTTTACCACTAATACTTTTCTTTACTTATTATTATTAATTTTCGCATATTATTTATTATTAAACTGACCTTACATTTCAAATTTATATGCCAAAATCAAATTCAAATAATTTATAATACAAAACCAAAGACTGGCCACTACATAACACTTACTTTTATTTCCCTGCCAATAATTTTTTATGAATCATAATGATATCTATTAATCTTAATCTAACCAAATTATTTTTCTATTCATGTGACTCGATCTTGAAATCCCTTTTAACAAAAGTGTCAAATCAAATGAAATGAAATGCTGAAATACATATGTGACTTTACAGTTTTTAATAATTTATTCAAACTTTCAAAAAAAATTGTATTTTTTAATAAAAATGTAAATTCAATTATATAATCACCAAATATAATCTATATTTATAATAAAAATATAAAATCTAATACCATTTAAATTTTAACTAATCATGTTGATTCATAGGTCATAAAATTTAATCTACTCTCATAATAGGAATATAAAATTTAATTACCAATCAAAATATAACTACTCATGCTAATTGAAATTTGAAGGATATATAATTCCATTATTGAGTTTGAGGTTACACTTTAAATTGGAGTAAAATTATAAATACATCCCTAAAGAAGCTCAAATAATTTTTGTGTTTTATTTGATCACAATTTCTAGATTTAAAATATAAACATCACTAATGTATAATTAAATGCATCCATCATGGGTCCTTAAACTAAAATTATTCATCTAATAAACTTGAATATATAGACATGGATAAAACCTCATTAACATTACTTAATAAAATTATTTCTAATTTAGAATTACTAAAAAATTAATAATAAATTATGTAATACATATACAATTAATTGAATTTATCACTTAAATATTTTTTATTATTTTTTTTTACATATTATTATTTAAAAAAATGAGTAGATAGCATGTCATACAAAGCAATGCCCCAACTAGATTTATCCTTGTTATTTCATATTTTATATTCTTAGCTTGTTCAAATTGTTTTCTAAGTAATATCTCATGCACCATATTATTATTAAATTTTTAAAATAAAAATAATATTGTATCATACAAGTTCAGACATCATCTTTATAGACCCTAAAAAATGTAATAAATAGATTCACTACACTTTTGTTAATGCTTGGAAGGTATTATAGTGGATAAGTAAATCATATTTGGACATTATCACTTTGATGTAAGTTGCAACGAATTTGATAGAGGTCAAATTTAATATAAAATGGAATATATTCTCTAATATACCTACACACAAAGGAAAACATTCTTTAAAGCATTAGGCTATTTTTATACTTTTCTTTAAAATATTCACATTTATATATTCTAATTACTATATGAATTAAATTTATTTTCATTCTATCACATCTTTTTTATTATTAAAACAACTTCAACTAAAATATCTCATATTACCTTAGGCACTTTCATATAATTACATCTCAAAAAATATGGTAAGGACTAGTTGCTATATGTCCCTTGTTTTATTATTCTAAACTATTTAATATTAAATCTTATTTTAAAGCATACCGACAAATGATGCTTTTATAATTTCTTTGCCATAAAATCCACCTTCAATTTGGAATGATGTAAACAACTTGTATTTAATGAAAATGTAGTCTATATATGATCTTGTTATCTATGAGAGAAAATTTGATATTGTATTCTAAGTGTGTATCTTGGGATCATATTTTGTATAGATAAGTTTATTTTCTATGGTAGTTTTTTATTATTTTTTTAGAAGAAGAGAATGTGTACGTTTTTTTGTTTTTTTAGTATTTTATGTTCTTATTTTTTATTACAATAATGAAATATTTTTTTGATTCTTTATTTAATTAACTTTTCCTTGGAGACAAAATGTTTGAGTGTAAGGGAATCATTTTGTTGATATGGTGTTTCTTGATTAAATTTTTACATTCATCCACTCTATGTCATGTTTGAAAGTCATGGAGTAACTATTGTGTATTATGTAAGTGATTTATTTCATATTTTTCATGTTCATTCTTTGTTATTTCCTAAGATGTAGCAGAGAATGTGTATTGCTATTATTTTTAAGTATTTTGTTTTCTTATATTATTCTTATGAAATATAAAATGTTGGTTCAATTTTTTTGTTTCATTGTCTTGGACTAAAAAAATGTTAGAGTGTAAGAGATTACAAAGTAATTATTTGGTTGAGGTAGTTACCTTAGTTTTTTCTTACATTTG